>JAQOWZ010000116.1:361157-400260 GCA_035578165.1 Stenolophus ochropezus
AAAATCTGACTTTATATTTGTAAAAAATTATATAAATATTTGCTTCCGCGCCCGAATTATATAATTTTTCATCATATTTTATCCATAGTATAGGTCCAAAAGCATGTTTATGAATGTTTTAACAAAAATATCCATTTCAAAAATAGGTAAAATCTGACTTTATTTTTGTAAAAAATCATATAATTATTTGCTTCCGCGACCGAATTTTATAATTTTTCATCATATTTTAGCTAAAAGATAACATTACAACAAGAAAATTGCTATTTCAAGTGTGGTAGGTATTCTAGAATCCAGCCCATGTAGCTTACAATATACAACGTATTCATTAAAAATAGGTAAAATCTGACATAATTTTTGTAAAAAATCATATAAATATTTGCTTCCGCGCCCAAATTTTATAATTTTTCATGATATTTTATCCATAGTATAGGTCCAAAAGCATGTTTATGAATGTTTTCACAAAAATATCCATTTCAAAAATAGGTAAAATTTGACTTTATTTTTGTAAAAAATCATATAAATAATTGCTTCCGCGCCCGAATTTTATGATTTTTCATCATACTTTAGCTAAAAGAAAACATTGCTACAAGAAAATAGCTATTTCAATTGTGGTAGGTATTCTAGAATCCAGCCCATGTAGCTTACAATATACAACGTATTCATTAAAAATAGGTAAAATCTGACTTTATTTTTGTGAAATATCATATAAATATTTGCTTCCGCAAGCGAATTTTATAATTTTTCCTCATATTTTATCCATAGTATAGATCCAAAAGCATGTTTATGAATGTTTTAACAAAAATATCCATTTCAAAAATAGATAAAATCTGCCTTTAATTTTGTAAAAAAATCATATAAATATTTGCTTCCGCGCACGAATTTTATAATTTTTCATCATATTTTAGCTAAAAGAAAACATTGCAACAGGAAACTTGCTATTTCAAGTGTGGTGGTATTCTAGAATCCAGCCAATGAAGCTTACAATATGCAACGTATTCATCAAAAATAGGTAAAATCTGACTTTATTTTTGTAAAAAATCATATAAATATTTGCTTCCGCGACCGAATTTTATAATTTTTCATCATATTTTAGCTAAATGAAAACATTACAACAAGAAAATTGCTATTTCAAGTGTGGTAGGTATTCTAGAATCCAGCTCATGTAGCTTGCAATATACAACGTATTCATTAAAAATAGGTAAAATCTGACTTTATTTTTGTAAAAAATCATATAAATATTTGCTTCCGTGCCCGAATTTTATGATTTTTTTTTTTACAAAAATTAAATCAGGTTTTAATTGAGCTTAAAATAGGTATTTTTGTAAAACATTTATTTTCATGCTTTAGGATCTATACTTTGGATAATTTTAGCATTGCACATGCAAAAGTGACCAAAACGTAGTACCAATCAGATAATAAACATTCGATTTTCGGGTGTCATTTTAATAAATACGTTGTGTATTGTAAGCTACATGGGCTGGATTCTAGAATACCTACAACACTTGAAATAGCAATTTTCTTGTTGCAATGTTTTCTTTTAGCTAAAATATTATAAAGAATTATAAAATTTGGGCGCCGAGGCAAATATTTATATGATTTTTTACAAAAATAAAGTCAGATTTTACCTATTCTTGATGAATACTTAGTATACTGTAAGCTAAATGGGCTGGATTCTAGAATACCTACCACATTTGAAATAGCAATTTTCTTATTGCACTGTTTTCTTTTATCTAAAATATGATAAAAAATCATAAATTTCGGGGGCGGAAACAAATTTTTTTTTGATTTTTTACAAAAATAAAGTCAGATTTTACCTATTCTTAAAATGGATATTTTTGTAAAACATTCATATTCATGCTTTAGGATCTATACTATGGATAATTTTAGCATTGGACATGCAAAAGTGACCAAAACGTGGTACCAATCAGATAATAAACATTCTATTTTCGGGTGTCATTTTAATGAATACGTTGTATATTGTAAGCTACATGGGCTGGATTCTAGAATACCTACCACACTTGAAATAGCAATTTTCTTGTTGCAATGTTTTCTTTTTGCTAAAATTTGATGAAGAATTATAAAATTCGGGCGCGGAAGCAAATATTTATATGATTTTTTACAAAAATAAATTCAGATTTTAAGTATTCTTGATAAATACAATGTATATTGTAAGCTACATGGGCTGGTTTCTAGATTACCTACCACACTTGAAATAGCAATTTTCTTGTTACAATTTTTTTTTTTTAGCTAAAATATGTTAAAGAATTATAAAATTCGGGCGCGGAAGCAAATATTTATATAATTTTTTACAAAAATAAAGTCAGATTTTACCTATTCTTGAAATGGATATTTTTGTAAAACAATTAACAACAATAAAAATATTTATCCATATTTCTTCATCTTTATGTATTATCTTCTTTACCCCTCTCTCTCTGCGTGCGCAACTGTAAATTCACTTGTTTTGCCACTAATGCGTGTTATTCAGAGTTTCTTCTGTTGCCATGATGTTAACATCATGTACTCTCTCTTTCAACGACAATGATACAAATATTATTGAAATTTGGGAAAGAATTGTTTTCCACAAATTAATTATATATCACTGTAACACATGAAACATTTTGTAACACATTAATATCAATTTGTTGAGTTTTAAAATATTTTATAATCAAATCATGTAACAATTTTATAATATTTGTAGCTTATGATGGGCGAATTTAGCCTGAAACGTCCAAATTTTAAATAATTAAACAAGACACATGTCTAATAAACATCAGGAACCTAAAGGCCTATTCATTTACCCAGTTTTCGAGTTCCCAAAATTTCATCGATCCACATTAGAAGGGCAGCAGGCGAAACTCTCCCTTATTCTTGCAACTCTCCAGAATAAAACAAATCCTTCAAGAAATTTAACCACCATGTGCTACTCCGACAGGCATCACCCGGAATCTCCCGAGACAAGATACACCGGTTTTTTTAAGATTATACAAGACAGCTTCGGCTGGAAAACAATGCAGAAAATAAAAAGGTACTACACAATAAATATTAAAATAGCTACAACTGAAAATAGAATTTTCTTCTTACACACATGTAAAGATAATAATTTAATCCTAAATTTTATTAATATTTGTACCACTTTCAATAACAACTTGGCAAACAAATATAATCGCAAAAAATATTTTCATGCCACCCAAACTTATAAATACAAAATTTTAAATATAGAAATAGAAGAGGCCCATTCTCACTTAAATTATTTAAAGAAACAGAAAACCAAATCTATCCGTTACTCCATGGACATTTTACCCATTGGTGTTTTCAACTATGTGGTTCATAAATCAAACATTTTTTATATTAACACAAAAACTTCTAATAAACATACAATTGAAATTAAAATAAATAAATTAAAATCAATAGCATTAAAAAGTAATATTTGCTCCTGTCTTCTAAAGAATTATAAAAATTGGATAACAAACCTTAGCAACATAGAATTTGATTAAGAAGTCTTAGCAATACTTGCTCTTGGACCAAAATTCAGTTACAAAAATATAAATTCTAAACATAATCAACAACTTATTATACATTGTTTCGTAAACTTATCAATTGCAGTTGATAGAAGTGATATAACAGATAAAGATCAAATAAAAAAGAAAATTTCTACTATACTCCATCACAGATATAACCAATTAAAAAATTACAAACTAGATTACCAAGAGCAAGAATTGCTACGATGGATTCAGAAAACCAAACAATTTGCAAAATTAAACTCTGATAAATTAATCATTACAAAAGCCGATAAAGGTTCTAAAACAGTAATTATGAATAAAACCGACTACGATAATAAAGTAATAGACATTCTATCAGATCAATCAACATATCATAATTAAATAAAAATCCCATCAACAAATCAGATAATAAATGCAAAAAATATTTAGTCAGAATCACACATCCCCACCTCATAGTACAGCAGTAGGTATAATCGGCGGTTTCTGGCCCTCTTCCGCTTCCGGTCTTGGTATTAAGCTAGTGTTCGCACGCCTAGATTGTATGCAACACACATGCGTGTTTTACGCTGTGTGCTGCTGTTGTTCTGTTGAATTTTATTTTATCTATGCAACCCACATGCGTTGTGTGTGTGTGTATTGTTCAGATAAATAATATAGATCTTACTCCTGCAACCCTCTCCCTCCGACCCTGCCGCCCTCTCCCACCGCTCCTGCCGCCATCCTCCTCTGCCCCTGCCACTCTCTCTATCTCTCTATCTTTTATATTTATTTATGTGGGACAACAACAATTAGAATGATTTATATCTGTACACAATTCAAAATTGCAATTGTTTATATACATTTTTATTTTATTTATTATATTTTTTAAAACAGAGTACGCTTTATCACAGTAAAATCTGCTGAGATACATGGTAAAAGTATACATGCCACCCTTTCTATCTCTCTATCTTTTATATTTATTTATATGGGACAACAACAATTAGAATGATTTATATGTGTACACAATTCAAAATTACAATTGTTTATATACATTTTTATTTTATTTATTATTTTTTTTAAAACAGAGTACGCTTTATCACATTAAAATCTGCTGAAATACATGTTAAAAGTATACAATGTCCTAATGCGACTATCCCTCTGCCTGATGTCTCGTACTTGGTGAATTTTATAAGAACGCTAAGTGTGTGTGTTTGTGAGGTGGAAATAAATCAGTAAAAAAGTAAAAATTTAAATAATACAATATTTTTTTTTATAAATAGTACATACCTTTTCTCTCTTGTTCATTATTATTGTCTGGCACATTCTTGTTTATTGCATGATGTATATAATTCACATTCGCAATTATGACTTGTGGTATAGTTTCTAATTCATGTAAATTTATATTATCACATTCTTTTTTATAAAAATATACAAATCTGAGCTCAGTAACCCAAGTTATATCTATAGAATTTTCTCGAAAACAATATTCACATAATTTTAAAGGTCCCACGTCCATAATTCGTTTATCTCCTAGCCAAGCATGGTTTAAACAATAAAATACGATTTCATAGCATTACCGGGCGTCATCGTTTGAATCTTGTGGTGTTCCACATATTGGATATAAATTATTTGTACTTGATACTTCATTGTTTTGTAGACTCATGATTGTGACTACCAAAAAAAAAAGAAAAATATATTTATTTATACTCACATGCTATGAAATTGTTTGGGAATATTAGGAGTGATAACAAAAAGAACACACAATTATGAAATAACAAAATTTATTTTTTCACTTCTGTAACAAAAGAAAATTAATTAATTTAAAATATTTTGTTAAATAATATTAATTTACAATATTTTTTTAAAAAAATTGATAATACATACATTTATAAACATAACGTACACATTGCGGCCACTCCTCCAAATTTGGAGTGGCCACTCAATGCCGTCCACTATTCCGCTGTACATACAAGTTGCCTCTGGGGGAGGCAACTTGTTTAATTCGATTATTTCTACATCGATCATCTGAAATATATATGATAAATAAAGTCAAATTATGAATGTTATATTTAAAATACTTAAATAATTTTATAACTTACATTTAATTTTTCGATTAAATATCTGTGGACAGACATACTAATCTTGAAAAATTTCATTTCTTTCTGTGAATAATGCATAAGACAGCAGCTGCTTTTATAGAATATGATAATATTTTATCAAGTTGCGGTCCTCTGATTAAAATTTTTTCAATTTTTATATATAGAACAACGTATAAGAAAATTTGCTTTTATTTTCTATCAATTTGTGGTATTGGTTAAACACATAAAAGAAAATACAATATTTTACATATAAAAGGTAATATAAAAATAATATATAAGATTTAGTAATATAAAAAAGGTACATAGTAAATATTAAAAAAATTATAAACAGTAACATAAGAAAAATTATATACATTTTTTAAATGAAAATAATAGTTACAAAGAAATGATGATACTAAATAACCTAATAACTTTTGTTTATAGGACATATCGTGAACAATTAAAGTTCCAATTTGGGATGAAATTTAAACACATTTCCACATCCAGTGTAATAAATGCAGGAAGTTTTGTAGCATGAAATCTTCACCGGAAATTCACAGGTTGGAGGTGTGAAAACCCATGTTGTTTTTCCCTTACACCCCGGACACTTGTTTGGAAGTCCCACACATTCGGGTTTTCGACAGTATTTGCATTTTGGAGGATCCATACTTATACAGAAATGAGATTAGTAGGATAACGGTTTGGGAATATTATAAGTAATAACAAAGAAAAGAACACACAATACAGGTAATACATATATATTTAAAACACATTTAAAAATAAGAAAAAAATATATAATTAAATAATAAGAGTTACAAGCTAGTTTCCATAGCTTTTAATTCAATACAGGGACAAGTAACAGAGGAATTTCATTGAAACAATTGTGTATTACATTCATAACAATAATTATTTTCAAAATCTTTTAAAAATTGTAACATTTCACAATTTTTTAATATTAAATGATCTTCAAAAAGTGGTTTAAAATACCAAATACCACTAATTTTTCCTTGCATTTGTAGAAAACTTTGTTCCTTACATATTTTTACACATCCAAGAAAAATTACCATTTCATAAAAAGAACGTATAATATTTTATATTTATATGATTATTATCATTAAAGCAATATGGTATAATATTTTCTGAAGTTCCATATTTCCATATTTTATAATGATCTAAATTAAAATAATCTAAACATGTTTTCTCTTTTTTTCTCTTTCCTCTTCTTCTATTAACTGTTTAAAGAAAATTTCACCATCGCTTGGAACGAAAAAATCTATAATTTCAGACATTTTTTTAACAATATGTTTACTTGTTATACTGCAAATCTCAAACTAAAATAACATAATTTTGATTTATATTTTTTCTTATTTTTTTTTCCTTTAAAATATTTCTAGAATTATTTAATTGAAAATTTCTTAGTAAAATTTTATTTCAGCATAATTGTCCTAAAATCTGACTTTATTTTTGTGAAAAATCATATAAATATTGGCTTCCGCGCCCGAATTTTATAATTCTTCATCATTTTTTAGCTAAAAGAAAACATTGCAACAAGAAAATTGCTTTTTCAAGTGTGGTAGGTATTCTAGAATCCAGCCCATGTAGCTTACAATATACAACGAATTCATCAAGAATAGGTAAAGTCTGACTTTATTTCTGTTAAAAATCATATAAATATTTGCTTCCGCGCCCGAATTTTATAATTCTTCATCATATTTTAGCTAAAATAAAATATTGCAACAAGAAAATTGCTATTTCAAGTTTGGTAGGTATCTAGAATCCAGCCCATGAAGCTTACAATATACAAGGTATTCATCAAGAATAGGTAAAATCTGACTTTATTTTTGTAAAAAAATCATATAAATATTTGCTTCTGCGCCCGAATTTTATAATTCTTCATTATATTTTAGCTAAAAGAAAACACTGCAACAAGAAAATTGCTATTTCAAGTGTGGTAGATATTCTAGAATCCAGGACATGTAGCTTACAATATACAACGTATTCATCAAGAATAGGTAAAATCTGACTTTATTTATGTAAAAAATCATATAAACATCTGCTTCCGCGCCCGAATTTTATAATTCTTTATCATATTTTAGCTAAAAGACGCGCTATCTCAGAGTAAAATTGCTATTTCATGTGTGGTAGGTATTCTAGAATCCAGCCCATGTAGCTTACAATATACAAAGTATTCATCAAAAATAGGTAAAATCAGACTTTATTCATTAAAATGACACCCGAAAATTGAATGTATATTATCCGATTTGTACCACGTTATGGTCACTTTTGCATGTGCAATGCTAAAATTATCCATAGTATAGATCCTAAAACATGAATATGAATGTTTTAACAAAAATATCCATTTTAAGAACAAGTAAAATCTGACTTTATTTTTGTAAAAAATCATGTAAATATTTGCTTTTGCGTCCGAATTTTATAATTTTGCAACATAAATTAGCTAAAAGAAAACATTGCAACAAGAAAATTGATATTTGATGTGTGTTAGGTATTCTAGAATCCAGCCCATGTAGCTTACAATATACAACGTATTCATCAAGAAAAGGTAAAATCTGACTTAATTATTTTAACAAATCATATAAACATTTGCTTCCGTGCACGAATTTTATAATTCTTCATCATATTTTAGCTACAAGAAAACATTGCGACAAGAAAATTACTATTTCAAATGTGGTAGGTATTCTAGAATCCAGCCCATGTAGTTTACAATATACAACGTATTTATCAAGAATAGGTAAACTCTGACCGTATTTTTGTAAAAAATCATATAAATATTTGCTTCCGCGCCCGAATTTTATAATTTTTCATCATATTTTCGCTAAAAGAAAACATTGCAACAAAAAAATTGCTACTTCATGTGTGTTAGGTATTCTAGAATCCAGCCCATGTAGCTTACAATATACAACGTATTCATCAAGAAAAGGTAAAATCTGACTTAATTATTTTAACAAATCATATAAACATTTGCTTCCGTGCACGAATTTTATAATTCTTCATCATATTTTAGCTAAAAGAAAACATTGCGACAAGAAAATTACTATTTCAAATGTGGTAGGTATTCTAGAATCCAGCCCATGTAGTTTACAATATACAACGTATTTATCAAGAATAGGTAAACTCTGACCGTATTTTTGTAAAAAATCATATAAATATTTGCTTCCGCGCCCGAATTTTATAATTTTTCATCATATTTTCGCTAAAAGAAAACATTGCAACAAGAAAATTGCTATTTTAAGTGTGGTAGGTATTCTAGAATCTAGCCCATGTAGCTTACAATATACAACGTATTTATCAAGAATAGGTATAATCTGACTGTATTTTTGTAAAAAATCATATAAATATTTGCTTCCGCGCCCGAATTTAATAATTCTTCATCATATTTTAGGTAAAAGAAAACATTGCAACAAGAAAAATGCTATTTCAAGTGTGGTAGGTATTCTAGAATCCAGCCCATGTAGCTTACAATATACAACGTATTCATCAAAAATAGGTAAAATCTGACTTTATTCATTAAAATGACACCCGAAAATTGAATGTATATTATCCGATTTGTACCACGTTATGGTACAATATACAAAGTATTCATCAAGAATAGGTAAAATCTGACTTTATTTTTGTAAAAAATCATATAATTATTTGCTTCCGCGCCCAAATTTTATAATATTTCATCATATTTTATCCATAGTATAGGTCCAAAAGGATGTTTATGAATGTTTTAACAAAAGGTAAAATCTGACTTTATTTTTGTAAAAAATCATTTAAATATTTGCTTCCGCGCCTGAATTTTATGATTTATAGTCATAATTTAGGTAAAAGAAAACTTTGCAACAAGAAAATTGCTATTTCAAGTGTGGTAGGTATTCTAGAATCCAGCCAATGAAGCTTACAATATACAACGTATTCATCAGAAATAGGTAAAATCTGACTTAATTTTTCTAAAAAATTATATAAATATTTGCTTCTGCGCCCGAATTTTATAATTTTTCATCATATTTTATCCATAGTATAGGTCCAAAAGCATGTTTATGAATGTTTTAACAAAAATATCCATTTCAAGAATAGGTAAAATCTGACTTAATTTTTGTAAAAAATTATATAAATATTTGCTTCCGCGCTCGAATTTTATGATTTTTAATCACAATTTAGGTAAACGAAAACATTGCAACAAGAAAATTGCTATTTCAAGTGTGGTAGGTATTCTAAAATCCAGCCCATGTAGCTGACAATATACAACGTATTCATTAAAAATAGGTAAAATCTGACATAATTTTTGTAAAAAATTATATAAATATTTGCTTCCGCGCTCGAATTTTATAATTTTTCATCATATTTTATCCATAGTATAGGTCCAAAAGCATGTTTATTAATGTTTTAACAAAAATATCCATTTCAAAAATAGGTAAAATCTGACTTTATTTTTGTAAAAAATCATATAAATATTTGCTTCCGCGCCCGAATTTTATGATTTTTCATCATAATTTAGGTAAAAGAAAACATTGCAACAAGAAAATTGCTATTTCAAGTGTGGTAGGTATTCTAGAATCCAGCCAATGAAGCTTACAATATGCAACGTATTCATCAAAAATAGGGAAAATCTGACTTTATTTTTGTAAAAAATCATATAAAAATTTGCTTCCGCGACCGAATTTTATAATTTTTCATCATATTTTAGCTAAAAGATAACATTGCAACAAGAAAATTGCTATTTCAAGTGTGGTAGGGTATTCTAAAATCCAGCCCATGTAGCTTACAATATACAACGTATTTATTAAAAATAGGTAAACTCTGACATAATTTTTGTAAAAAATTAAATAAATATTTGCATCCGCGCCCGAATTTTATAATTTTTCATCATATTTTATCCATAGTATAGGTCCAAAAGCATGCTTAATAATGTTTTAACAAAAATATCCATTTAAAAAATAGGTAAAATCTGACTTTATTTTTGTAAAAAATCATATAAATATTTGCTTCCGCGCCCGAATTTTATAATTTTTCATCATATTTTAGCTAAAAGAAAACATTGCAACAAGAAAATTGCTATTTCAAGTGTGGTGGTATTATAGAATCCAGCCAATGAAGCTTACAATATGCAAGGTATTCATCTAAATAGGTAAAATCTGACTTTATTTTTATAAAAAATCATATAAATATTTGCTTCCGCGACCGAATTTTATAATTTTTCATCATATTTTAGCTAAAAGATAACATTGCAACAAAAAATTGCTATTTCAAGTGTGGTAGGTATTCTAGAATCCAGCCCATATAGCTTACAAAATACAACGTATTCATTAAAAATAGGTAATATATGACTTAATTTTTGTAAAAAATTATATAAATATTTGCTTCCGCGCCCGAATTTTATGATTTTTCATCATATTTTAGCTAAAAGAAAACATTGCTACAAGAAAATTGCCATTTCAATTGTGGTAGATTTTCTAGAATCCAGCCCATGTAGCTTACAATATACAACGTATTCATCAAAAATAGGTAAAATCTGAATTAATTTTTGTAAAAAATCATAAAATATGTGCTTCCGCGCCCGAATTTTATAATATTTCATCATATTTTATCCATAGTATAGGTCCAAAAGGATGTTTATGAATGTTTTAACAAAAGGTAAAATCTGACTTTATTTTTGTAAAAAATCATATAAATATTTGCTTCCGCGCCCGAATTTTATGATTTATAGTCATAATTTAGGTAAAAAAAAACTTTGCAACAAGAAAATTGCTATTTCAAGTGTGGTAGGTATTCTAGAATCCAGCCAATGAAGCTTACAATATACAACGTATTCATCAGAAATAGGTAAAATCTGACTTAATTTTTCTAAAAAATTATATAAATATTTGCTTCTGCGCCCGAATTTTATAATTATTCACTATATTTTATCCATAGTATAGATCCAAAAGCATGTTTATGAAAGTTTTAACAAAAATATCCATTTGAAAAATAGGTAAAATCTGACATCATATTTGTAAAAAAACATATAAATATCTGCTTCCGCCCGGAATTTTATAATTTTTTATCATATTTCAGCTAAAAGAAAACATTGCAACCCGAAACTTGCTATTTCAAGTGTGGTGGTATTCTAGAATCCAGTCAATGAAGCTTACAATATGCAACGTATTCATCAAAAATAGGTAAATCTGACTTTATTTTTGTAAAAAATCATATAAATATTTGCTTCCGCGACCGAATTTTATAATTTTTCATCATATTTTATCCATAGTATAGGTCCAAAAGCATGTTTATGAATGTTTTAACAAAAATATCCAATTCAAGAATAGGTAAAATCTGACTTAATTTTTGTAAAAAATTGTATAAATATTTGCTTCCGCGCCCGAATTTTAAGATTTTTTATCACAATTTAGGTAATAAAAAACATTGCAACAAGAAAATTGCTATTTCAAGTGTGGTAGGTATTCTAAAATCCAGCCCATGTAGCTTACAATATACAACGTATTCATTAAAAATAGGTAAAATCTGACATAATTTTTGTAAAAAATTATATAAATATTTGCTTCCGCGCCCGAATTTTATAATTTTTCATCATTTTTTATCCATAGTATAGGTCCAAAAGCATGTTTATTAATGTTTTAACAAAAATATCCATTTCAAAAATAAGTAAAATCTGACTTTATTTTTGTAAAAAATCATATAAATATTTGCTTCCGCGCCTTAACTTTACAATATTTCATCATATTTTAGCTAAAAGAAAACATTGCAACAAAAAAATTGCTATTTCAAGTGTGGTGGTATTCTAGAATCCAGCCAAAGAAGCTTACAATATGCAAGGTATTCATCTAAAATAGGTAAAATCTGACTTTATTTTTGTAAAAAATCATATAAATATTTGCTTCCGCGACCGAATTTTATAATTTTTCATCATATTTTAGCTAAAAGATAACATTGCAACAAGAAAATTGCTATTTCAAGTGTGGTAGGTATTCTAGAATCCAGCTCATGTAGCTTACAAAATACAACGTATTCATTAAAAATAGGTAAAATCTGACTTAATTTTTGTAAAAAATTATATAAATATTTGCTTCCACGCACGATTTTTATGATTTTTCATCATATTTTAGCTAAAAGAAAACATTGCTACAAGAAAATTGCTATTTCAATTGTGGTAAGCTTTTAGAATCCAGCCTATGTAGCTTACAATATACAACGTATTCATCAAAAATAGGTAAAATCTGACTTTATTTTTGTAAAAAATCATATAAATATTTGCTTCCGCGCCCGAAGTTTATAATTTTTCATTATATTTTATCCATAGTATAGGTCCAAAAGCATGTTTATGAATGTTTTAACTAAAATATCCATTTCAAAAATAGGTAAAATCTGACTTTATTTTTTTAAAAAATTATATAAATATTTGCTTCCGCGCCCGAATTTTATAATTTTTTATCATATTTTAGCTAAAAGAAAACATTGCAACACGAAAATTGCTATTTTAAGTATGGTGGTATTCTAGAATCCAGTTAATGAAGCTTACAATATGCAACGTATTCATCAAAAATAGGTAAAATCTGACTTTATTTTTCTAAAAAATTATATAAATATTTGCTTCCGCGACCGAATTTTATAATTTTTCATCATATTTTAGCTAAAAGAAAACATTGGAACAAGAAAATTGCTATTTCAAGTGTGGTAGGTATTCTAGAATCCAGCCCATGTAGCTTACAATATACAACGTATTCATAAAAAAATAGGTAAAATCTGACTTTTATTTTGTAAAAAATCATATAAATATATGCTTCCGCGCCCGAATTATATGATTTTTCATCATATTTTAGCTAAAAGAATACATTGCTACAAGAAAATTGCTTTTTTAATTGTGGTAGGTATTCTAGAATCCAGCCCATGTAGCTTACAATATACAACGTAATCATCAAAAATAGGTAAAATCTGACATTATTTTTGTAAAAAATCATATAAATATTTGCTTCCGCACCCGAATTTTATCATTTTTCATGATATTTTATCCATAGTATAGGTCCAAAAGCATGTTTATGAATGTTTTAACAAAAATATCCATTTCAAAAATAGGTAAAATCTGACTTAATTTTTGTAAAAAATCATATAAATATTTGCTTCCGCGCCCGAAATATATGATTTTTCATCATATTTTAGCTAAAAGAAAACATTGCTACAAGAAAATTGCTATTTCAATTGTGGTAGGTATTCTAGAATCCAGCCCATGTACCTTACAATATACAACGTTTTCATCAAATATAGGTAAAATCCGACTTTATTTTTGAAAAAAATCATATAAATATTTGCTTCCGCGCCCGAATTTTATAATGTTTCATCATATTTTTTCCATAGTATAGGTCCAAAAGCATGTTTATGAATGTTTTAACAAAAATATCCATTTCAAGAATAGGTAAAATCTGACATTATCTTTGTAAAAAATCATATAAATATTTGCTTCCGCGAACGAATTTTATGAATTTTCATCATAATTTAGGTAAAAGAAAACATTGCAACAAGAAAATTGCTATTTCAAGTTTGGTATTTATTCTACAATCCAGCCAATGAAGCTTACAATATACAACGTATTCATCAAAAATAGGTAAAATCTGACTTAATTTTTGTAAAGAATTATATAAATATTTGCTTCCGCGCCCGAATTTTATAATTTTTCATTATATTTTATCCATAGTATAGATCCAAAAGTATGTTTATGAATGTTTTAACAAAAATATTCATTTCAAAAATAGGTAAATCTGACGTTATTTTTGTAAAAAATCATATAAATATTTGCTTCCGCGCCGAATTTTGTAATTTTTTATCATATTTTAGCTAAAAGAAAACATTGCAACACGAAAATTGCTATTTTAAGTGTGGTGGTATTCTAGAATCCAGCCAATGAAGCTTACAATATGCATCGTATTCATCCAAAAAAGCTGAAGTCTGACTTTATTTTTGTAAAAAATCATATAAATATTTGCTTCCGCGCCCGAATTTTATAATTTTTCATCATATTTTAGCTAAAAGAAAACATTGCAACAAGAAAATTGCTATTACAAGTGTGGTAGGTATTCTAGAATCCAGCCCATGTAGCTTACAATATACAACGTATTCATTAAAAATAGGTAAAATCTGACTTTATTTTTAAAAAAATCATATAAATATTTGATCTGCGCCCGAATTTTATAATTTTTCATCATATTTTATCCATAGTATAGGTCCAAAAGCATGTTTATGAATGTTTTAACAAAAATATCCATTTCAAAAATAGGTAAAATCTGACTTTATTTTTGTAAAAAATCATATAAATATTTGCTTCCGCGCCCGAATTTTATAGTTTTTCAACATATTTTAGCTAAAAGAAAACATTGCAACAACAAAATTGCTATTTCAAGTGTGATGGTATTCTAGAATCCAGCCAATGAAACTTACAATATGCAACGTATTCATCAAAAATAGGTAAAATCTGACTTTATTTTTGTAAAAAATCATATAAATATTTACTTCCGCGACTGAATTTTATAATTTTTCATCATATTTTAGCTAAAAGAAAACATTGCAACAAGAAAATTGCTATTTCAAGTGTGGTAGGTATTCTAGAATCCAGCCCATGTAGCTTACAATATACAACGTATTCATTAAAAATAGGTAAAATCTGACTTTATTTTTGTAAAAAATCATATAAATATTTGCTTCCGCCCCCGAATTTTATAATTTTTCATCATATTTTATCCATAGTATAGGTCCAAAAGCATGTTTATGAATGTTTTAACAAAAATATCCATTTCAAAAATAGGTAATAACTGACTTTATTTTCGTAAAAAATCATATAAATTTTTGCTTCCGCGCCCGAATTTTAAGATTTTTCATCATAATTTAGCTAAAAGAAAATATTGCTACAAGAAAATTGCTATTTCTATTGTGGTAGGTATTCTAGAATCCAGCCCATGTAGCTTACAATATAGAACGTATTCATCAAAAATAGGTAAAATCTGACTTTATTATTGAAAAAATCATATAAATATTTGCTTCCGCGCCCGAATTTTATAATTTTTCATCATATTTTATCCATAGTATAGGTCCAAAAGCATTTTTGTGAATGTTTTAACAAAAATATCCATTTCAAGAATAGGTAAAATCTGACTTAATTTTTGTAAAAAATCATATAAATATTTGCTTCCGCGCCCGAATTTTATGATTTTTCATCATAATTTACGTAAAAGGAAACATTGCAACAAGAAAATTGCTATTTCAAGTGTGGTAGGTATTCTAGAATCCAGCTAATGAAGCGTACAATATACAACGTATTCATCAAAAATAGGTAAAATCTGACTTTATTTTTGTAAAAAATCATATAAATTTTTGCTTCCGCGCCCGAATTTTATAATTTTTCATCATATTTTATCCATAGTATAGGTCCAATAGCATGTTTATGAATGTTTTAACAAAAATATAAATTTCAAAAATAGGTAAAAGCTGACTTTAATTTTGTAAAAAATCATATAAATATTTGCTTCCGCGCCCGAAATATATGATTTTTCATCATATTTTAGCTAAAAGAAAACATTGCTACAAGAAAATTGCTATTTCAATTGTGGTAGGTAGAGCGCGGATTATATGCATTTGCATATATTGTACAATTGTGTATATTATTATTTACTTTACAAATGTTCACATTTCATACAAAAAATTATCAATCTATGGTTTTAAATTTTTGCATATTTTGCATATGTCAGCATTTATTACATATTTTGAATTTCTTTGCATATATTTGTTATTTGTGCATATAACTGCATATTTTATGCTTTTTAAACAATAATTTTGAATATTAAATTTGAAATGAATATAAAATTTATATTCGGGCTCTCTCGTCAATAATCGCTCAACTTCGATACTAATCACTTCTGCACCTTATGTTTTTGTTGCGGAACATGTGAACAGTGGCTCCAATAATGCATGCCGCTCTTTTGAAAAATGATTTGTACATTTACATTAGGCTACGGAAACTTAAACGTACGAGTTTCAAATCATCTATCACAGTCATTAGCGTTAGAAACCTAAAACAAATTTGCATGCGTATATACGTATATGTAGTGTTCATTTTGAACCAAAGTACAAATCTTCTGGCAAACCTAGATGGGTTCAGGAAATTCAAAATTGTAACAATATTGTGTGCATATTCGTATATGTATATTATTTTGTATGTGTTTATATTATAAATTGTAATATTAAATACTTTTATATTTTCTTTTAATTAAAAAGCAAATATCTAAACTTTCTTGCATTGCGAGTTGCCTACATATGACGTTTGAGTGTTCAGGTTTCTACCGCAATTGGCGCTGTAGATTGTCCGAAGAAATACTATTGCAGTTCTCCATCTATAAGAAGTTAAGGTCATCTGTGATTTACACTATTATTTTGTTTGGTTATGTTGTCCTTATGTTAATGTTTTGTGGTTATTGTTTACATATTTACAATTTTAAAATGTCAAAATCACTTGGTAGTGTAAGATCTCAGCAATTGAAATAATGGGTTCAAAAATATCAGTTCCTCAAATTAGACAATGATATTGTGTTCTGTACAGTTTGTGAAAAAAAGGTATTTGTTGAATTTATTATTTGTAGACATCTATAACCTCTAATTCGATTTTGTTGTTATTAGATAAAGGCTGACAAGAAATTTCAAATAGACCAGCATGTAAAATCAGCGGCACATGGAAGAAAAGCTTCTTCAAACCCAGAACTCCGACAACAGAGTCTTGATTCCTGTGTTGCAAATTTAAAACAAACAACTCATTTCCCAGTGATTTGTGTAATATGATGGTCAAAGCGAATATACCATTGCGATTACTGGATAATCCGGCCTTTATAAATTTTCTAGGAAAATATTGCAATTCTGAAAATATTCCTTCGGAGACGCTATTAAGAAAACGATATATAAATGAAATTTTTATGGAGACTTTTTCCAATATTAAAAATCTAGTTCATAATAATTATTTGTGGATATCGGTAGACGAAACTACCGATGTCATGGGACGGTTTATTGCAAATTTAATTGTAGGCATTTTAAATGACCATTGTCCTTCGAAATCATATTTGGTCGCTGTTAAAGTTCTAGATAAGACAAATAATGCTACTATATCTAGATTTGTTAATGAAAGTTTAAGTAACCTGTTTTTACCAGACCCGGTACCATATGATAAAATAAATTTATTAGTAACTGACGCTGCAAAATACATGATAAAAGCAGCACAAAATTTAAAAGTATTTTTTCCGAATTTAATACATGTCACCTGTCTCGCTCATGGAATCAATCGAGTTGCAGAGAAGGTCAGAGAATTATTTAATGATCTGAATGATCTGATAAATTTTACCTAAAAAGTTTTTCTAAAAGCTCCACTGAGAGTACAATATTACAAAGAACAACTACCCAACCTTTCATTACCGCCCGAACCTGTACTCACTAGGTGGGGTACTTGGTTGGATGCTGCAATTTGCCATTCGGATAACTATACAAATGTCAAAAATATAATTTCTTTTTTTGATTCTAAAGGTGCATCGTCTGTTAAAAACTACAAGAAACTAATTCAAACCAAAGATAAAGAACTAATCAACCAATTGGCATTCATAAAGAGTAATTATTCAGAATTAAGTCAAGCAATAAAAGCTCTAGAAAGTTCAAGTTTAACGTTAACAGAAGCTTTAGATATTGTAGAAAATTTAAAAAATAAATTAAAAAACGTTCCAGGTGATATTGGGGAGAAAGTATATAAAAAATTTAACGATGTATTAATTAATAATCCGGGTTATAACGAAATTAGCAATATAAGAAGTATTTTAAATGGAAATTTTGAATTACCTTCAAATTTAGCTCCAAATATATTGTGTAAATTTAAATATGCTCCAATAACATCATTTGATGTCGAAAGAAGTTTTTCTGTTTATAAAAGTATATTAAGTGATCGCAGACAGAGTTTTAAACCAGAAACTTTAGAAAAATATATAATTATATATTGTTTCGATAAAAACAATGAAGCTAATTAAATAATTATACAAATTTAGCAAAAAATGTTATATAAGCTGTTATATAATAAGATATTCAAAATGTGTTCCTTATTTAAAAATTATATTACTGATATTATTTGTGTACCTATATTGTAGTTGATACAAAAGTTATATGTAAGTTGTGTTAATTTTATATGATTTTTTGTGCATTATGACAAAATGTTATTTATTTTCCTTATTATTTAATATTAATATATAATAAAGTTGCATATCTGCATACATTTGTAAAATATTGCATATTTATTTTATTATGTGCATATAATGGGCATATTTTGGCCTTATTTCAATGCATATTGCATGCATATATATGTTACATTTTCTTGCATATAATCCGCGCTCTAGTGGTAGGTATTCTAGAATCCAGCTCATGTAGCTTACAATATACAACGTTTTCATCAAAAATAGGTAAAATCTGACTATATTTTTTATAAAAATCATATAAATATTTGCGTCCGCGCCAGAATTTTATATTTTTTCATCATATTCTTTCCATAGTATAGGTCCAAAAGCATGTTTGTGAATGTTTTAACAAAAATATCCGTTTCAAGAATAGACAAAATCTGACTTTATTTTTGTAAAAAATCATATAAATATTTGCTTCCGCGCCCGAATTTTATGATTTTTCATCATAATTTAGGTAAAAGAAAACATTGCAACAAGAAAAATGCTATTTCAAGTGTGGTAGGTATTCTAGAATCCAGCCAATGAAGCTTACAATATGCAACGTATTCATCAAAAATAGGGAAAATCTGACTTAATTTTTGTAAAAAATTATATAAATATTTGCTTCCGCGCCCGAATTTTATAACTTTTCATTATATTTTATCCATAGTATAGGTCCAAAAGCATGAAAGTAAGACTTCTTGACTGGAAAAATTGTGAGGTGATAAAAAACTTCCTGGATAGCAGTCAATAATTTTTATTAAAATCGGCCTCTACCGGTTTCGGCTACTCCTTAGCCTTCATCAGGAGCTGTTAACAATGTATTTATTTGTTATAAAAAGTTTTACAAAAAATTGTATGAAAGTTTAAACTTACGTGATTTTTAAAATTTGTAATAATTATACATATAGACAGTAAAACACATTAAATTTCCGAAAAACATACTAACAACACACATTTGGACGTCACAATTAAAAAAATAAATAAATAAATAGTGTAAAATTCTCTTAAATCGTCAAAATTATAAAAAATGTGATAAAATTGCACCCTGTGAAAATTTAAAATTTTGTTTTAGCTTGTTCAATTAGTTTATTTTAAATTTAATATTACCGCCACGTTTAAATTTTATGTATATCTTCTTATTCTTGTTATTTTATTTTATTTGTTTTAACTTTATATTTTATTATTGTATTTTATTTGTATTTATTATTATATTTTATTATGTTATTGTATATTGAGCTTAGGTTAGTTATATCTGTTTTTAAGTTAATGTTATTTTTATCATTGTTAATATGTAACATTTCAAGTGTTAGCCTTTTGTTTAAATTGTGTTCAGTGTCTAAGATTTTTGTGTTTTCGAAGTTAGAGCTGTGGCCAGTTGATTGTGCATGATTAACTAAGGCACATTTTCCTTTGTTATTGTTATTATTTTGGCAATTTCTTTTGTGTTCTTCTAATCTTATTTGTAGGTAGCGTTTAGTTTGTCCAGTATATTGTGCATTACATTCGGAGCAGGGAATTTTGTATATGACGTTTGATTTTTGTTTATTGTCAATTGGCGCTTTTGTTTTACTGAATAAATTACCAATTGTTTTGGTTTGCTTGAATGCTATTGTAATATTTAAATTTGTCATAAAAAGTTTTTTTAAATTTAAAGCTAGGCCATCTACATATGTGTACGGAAAATATTTTTTGTCCGGGTCTATATTATTTATTGTTGTACGGTTATTTGCATCATCTTTATTTTCATCTTGATCTGTTTTATTTTTTATTTTATTCATGACACCATTAATAATTCCTTTCGGATAATCATTTTGTTTAAGAAGATATGTTACACATTCTAATATCTCTTTCCGATGTGATTTTGAGGTTAGTTTGACTGCTCTGTGTATAAGATTCGTTGCGTTATTAATTAACTGATTTTTCGGATGTTTTGATTTGTAATTAAGGTATCTGGTGCTGGCAGTGGGTTTTTTGTACCATTTAGTAGTAATAGTTCCATCATTGTGTCTCATTACTGTCATATCAAGAAATGGAAGAGAATTTTGTTTCTCTATTTCAACAGTAAATTGTAAATTAACGTTATGGTTATTAAACGTAGTGAGTGTTTCATCTACTTTGTCTGCAGGTATTATTAGGAACAAATCATCCACATATTTTTTTAAGATTGTACATTGAAATGAAAGTAACGGTAACACAGTATCCAGTAGCCTATCCATTACTAAGTTTGCTACAATCGGGCTGAGTGATGAACCGATTGCAGTCCCCCATACCTGTTTGTAATATTTGTCTTTGTACTTAAAATAACCTTCTTTTAAACATAAGTTAATTAAATCAAAAAATTCTTTCATGGGTATTTTTGTTCTTTGTGATATGTGGGTCCATTCTTCTTTTATAGCATCAAGTACTAATTCCAGGGGAATGTTTGTGAAAAGGGATACAACATCTAATGAAATAAATATATGACCTTCAGGTACTATTATTTGTGTGATGTTTTGTTGGAATTCAAAAGAATTTCTGATGTAATATTCTTCTTTTTCTAGTCCTTTCAGATTAGACGCAAGGAACTTGGCCATTTCATCCAGGGGAGAATTTATACCGGATACAATAGGTCTTAATGGGTAATTAGCTTTGTGAACTTTTATTAATCCATATATTCTCGGAGGAATTGAATTATCTTTAGAAATTTTCTTTTTTGTGGGCAGATCAATGTAATTTTTGTCATACAGATATTTCACCATTTTGTTGCATTTATTTTGTATTTTTTTAGTAATGTCTTCCTCTATTTGTTGATACACTTTTCTGTCATTTAGCAATTCTTTCATTTTATTGTCATAGTCTGTTTCGTATATGGCTACAGTTTTATTTGTTTTATCTGCTTTAATAATTAAAATGTCTTTATTATTCTGTAAAAAGGATTTTGTAAAATTATATTGTTTATTTAAAGTACTATTGTCATTGTTTATATTTGATTTTTTGCAGAAATTGGTTACTATATTCGTGAATTGCGCCCTGACAGTTTCACGTACGTCATTGTCATCTGTGGAACTTAAAATTAATTCTGTGTCTGCAATTAATTTGAAAATGGGTATTTCTTGTGGAAAATGAGGTACACTAAATTTTGGACCAAGTGCTAGCATTTCAGTTACTTCTGGTGGGAAATTTACTGATGTCAAATTCATGAACCAATCTTTTGATATGTTATTGCTATTATTATTATTTTGGATGATTCTATTTAATTTGTTAATTTGGGTAGATTTATGATTTTTGCTACAGAACTCAAACTCCTTTTGTAACATTAATTTGATTTTTGCCCAATGTATATAACTGACATTTTGTCGTAAGATTTCATAGTGGTGGTAATATTTTATTTCTAACTTATTGATATGCCAACAAGTGATTTTAATTTCTAAATTAAGCGTTTGTTTTTGAAAATTTTTAACTATATTGTTTGGCTGATTTTTAAAAGGATTATTTTTAAGTAATATATGATTTAAACATCTAAAATTATTACTGATGTGCTTTGGAACTACATCATTTTGTTTGCATCGTAATAAAAAAATTCTTTGATTTATAGCTGACGTTTATTTATCACTACATTTAAGTATTTGTTTCAGATGGTACTTAGCTAGGGTGCCGTAGACGCTAGTAATTTCAGCAATAATACTTCCCATAGTGTGTTGTAAGTTTACAGAAATTGGAGATTATGATGGGTGCGATTATCCTGCGGGTTTGATGAAAGTAAGACTTCTTGACTGGAAAAATTGTGAGGTGATAAAAAACTTCCCGGATAGCAGTCAATAATTTTTATTAAAATCGGCATCTACCGGTTTCGTCTACTCCTTAGCCTTCATCAGGAGCTGTTAACAATGTATTTATTTGTTATAAATAGTTTTACAAAAAATTGTATGAAAGTTTAAACTTACGTGATTTTTAAAATTTGTAATAATTATACATATAGACAGTAAAACACATTAAATTTCCGAAAAACATACTAACAACACACATTTGGACGTCACAATTAAAAAAATTAATAAATAAATAGTGTAAAATTCACTTAAATCGTCAAAATTATAAAAAATGTGATAAAATTGCACCCTGTGAAAATTTTAAATTTTGTTTTAGCTTGTTCAATTAGTTTATTTTAAATTTAATATTACCGCCACGTTTAAATTTTATGTATATCTTCTTATTCTTGTTGTTTTATTTTATTTGTTTTAACTTTATATTTTATTATTGTATTTTATTTGTATTTATTATTATATTTTATTATGTTATTGTATATTGAGCTTAGGTTAGTTATATCTGTTTTTAAGTTAATGTTATTTTTATCATTGTTAATATGTAACATTTCAAGTGTTAGCCTTTTGTTTAAATTGTGTTCAGTGTCTAAGATTTTTGTGTTTTCGAAGTTAAAGCTGTGGCCAGTTGATTGTGCATGATTAACTAAGGCACATTTTCCTTTGTTATTGTTATTATTTTGGCAATTTCTTTTGTGTTCTTCTAATCTTATTTGTAGGTAGCGTTTAGTTTGTCCAGTATATTGTGCATTACATTCGGAGCAGGGAATTTTGTATATGACGTTTGATTTTTGTTTATTGTCAATTGGCGCTTTTGTTTTACTGAATAAATTACCAATTGTTTTGGTTTGCTTGAATGCTATTGTAATATTTAAATTTGTCATAAAAAGTTTTTTTAAATTTAAAGCTAGGCCATCTACATATGTGTACGGAAAATATTTTTTGTCCGGGTCTATATTATTTATTGTTGTACGGTTATTTGCATCATCTTTATTTTCATCTTGATCTGTTTTATTTTTTATTTTATTCATGACACCATTAATAATTCCTTTCGGATAATCATTTTGTTTAAGAAGATATGTTACATATTCTAATATCTCTTTCCGATGTGATTTTGAGGTTAGTTTGAGTGCTCTGTGTATAAGATTCGTTGCGTTATTAATTAACTGATTTTTCGGATGTTTTGATTTGTAATTAAGGTATCTGGTGCTGGCAGTGGGTTTTTTGTACCATTTAGTAGTAATAGTTCCATCATTGTGTCTCATTACTGTCATATCAAGAAATGGAAGAGAATTTTGTTTCTCTATTTCAACAGTAAATTGTAAATTAACGTTATAGTTATTAAACGTAGTGAGTGTTTCATCTACTTTGTCTGCAGGTATTATTAGGAACAAATCATCCACATATTTTTTTAAGATTGTACATTGAAATGAAAGTAACGGTAACACAGTATCCAGTAGCCTATCCATTACTAAGTTTGCTACAATCGGGCTGAGTGATGAACCCATTGCAGTCCCCCATACCTGTTTGTAATATTTGTCTTTGTACTTAAAATAACCTTCTTTTAAACATAAGTTAATTAAATCAAAAAATTCTTTCATGGGTATTTTTGTTCTTTGTGATATGTGGGTCCATTCTTCTTTTATAGCATCAAGTACTAATTCCAGGGGAATGTTTGTGAAAAGGGATACAACATCTAATGAAATAAATATATGACCTTCAGGTACTATTATTTGTGTGATGTTTTGTTGGAATTCAAAAGAATTTCTGATGTAATATTCTTCTTTTTCTAGTCCTTTCAGATTAGACGCAAGGAACTTGGCCATTTCATCCAGGGGAGAATTTATACCGGATACAATCGGTCTTAATGGGTAATTAGCTTTGTGAACTTTTATTAATCCATATATTCTCGGAGGAATTGAATTATCTTTAAAAATTTTCTTTTTTATGGGCAGATCAATGTAATTTTTGTCATACAGATATTTCACCATTTTGTTGCATTTATTTTGTATTTTTTTAGTAATGTCTTCCTCTATTTGTTGATACACTTTTCTGTCATTTAGCAATTCTTTCATTTTATTGTCATAGTCTGTTTCGTATATGGCTACAGTTTTATTTGTTTTATCTGCTTTAATAATTAAAATGTCTTTATTATTCTGTAAAAAGGATTTTGTAAAATTATATTGTTTATTTAAAGTACTATTGTCATTGTTTATATTTGATTTTTTGCAGAAATTGGTTACTATATTCGTGAATTGCGCCCTGACAGTTTCACGTACGTCATTGTCATCTGTGGAACTTAAAATTAATTCTGTGTCTGCAATTAATTTGAAAATGGGTATTTCTTGTGGAAAATGAGGTACACTAAATTTTGGACCAAGTGCTAGCATTTCAGTTACTTTTGGTGGGAAATTTACTGATGTCAAGTTCATGAACCAATCTTTTGATATGTTATTGCTATTATTATTATTTTGGATGATTCTATTTAATTTGTTAATTTGGGTAGATTTATGTTTTTTGCTACAGAACTCAAACTCCTTTTGTAACATTAATTTGATTTTTGCCCAATGTATATAACTGACATTTTGTCGTAAGATTTCATAGTGGTGGTAATATTATATTTCTAACTTATTGATATGCCAACAAGTGATTTTAATTTCTAAATTAAGCGTTTGTTTTTGAAAATTTTTAACTATATTGTTTGTCTGATTTTTAAAAGGATTATTTTTAAGTAATATATGATTTAAACATCTAAAATTATTACTGATGTGCTTTGGAACTACATCATTTTGTTTGCATCGTAATAAAAAAATTCTTTGATATATAGCTGACGTTAATTTATCACTACATTTAAGTATTTGTTTTAGATGGTACTTAGCTAGGGTGTCGTAGACGCTAGTAATTTCAGCAATAATACTTCCCATAGTGTGTTGTAAGTTTACAGAAATTGGAGATTATGATGGGTGCGATTATCCTGCGGGTTTGATGAAAGTAAGACTTCTTGACTGGAAAAATTGTGAGGTGATAAAAAACTTCCTGGATAGCAGACAATAATTTTTATTAAAATCGGCCTCTACCGGTTTCGGCTACTCCTTAGCCTTCATCAGGAGCTGTTAACAATGTATTTATTTGTTATAAAAAGTTTTACAAAAAATTGTATGAAAGTTTAAACTTACGTGATTTTTAAAATTTGTAATAATTATACATATAGACAGTAAAACACATTAAATTTCCGAAAAACATACTAACAACACACATTTGGACGTCACAATTAAAAAAATAAATAAATAAATAGCGTAAAATTCTCTTAAATCGTCAAAATTATAAAAAATGTGATAAAATTGCACCCTGTGAAAATTTTAAATTTTGTTTTAGCTTGTTCAATTAGTTTATTTTAAATTTAATATTACCGCCACGTTTAAGTTTTATGTATATCTTCTTATTCTTGTTATTTTATTTTATTTGTTTTAACTTTATATTTTATTATTGTATTTTATTTGTATTTATTATTATATTTTATTATGTTATTGTATATTGAGCTTAGGTTAGTTATATCTGTTTTTAAGTTAATGTTATTTTTATCATTGTTAATATGTAACATTTCAAGTGTTAGCCTTTTGTTTAAATTGTGTTGAGTGTCTAAGATTTTTGTGTTTTCGAAGTTAAAGCTGTGGCCAGTTGATTGTGCATGATTAACTAAGGCACATTTTCCTTTGTTATTGTTATTATTTTGGCAATTTCTTTTGTGTTCTTCTAATCTTATTTGTAGGTAGCGTTTAGTTTGTCCAGTATATTGTGCATTACATTCGGAGCAGGGAATTTTGTATATGACGTTTGATTTTTGTTTATTGTCAATTGGTGCTTTTGTTTTACTGAATAAATTACCAATTGTTTTGGTTTGCTTGAATGCTATTGTAATATTTAAATTTGTCATAAAAAGTTTTTTTAAATTTAAAGCTAGGCCATCTGCATATGTGTACGGAAAATATTTTTTGTCCGGGTCTATATTATTTATTGTTGTACGGTTATTTGCATCATCTTTATTTTCATCTTGATCTGTTTTATTTTTTATTTTATTCATGACACCATTAATAATTCCTTTCGGATAATCATTTTGTTTAAGAAGATAAGCTACATATTCTAATATCTCTTTCCGATGTGATTTTGAGGTTAGTTTGAGTGCTCTGTGTATAAGATTCGTTGCGTTATTAATTAACTGATTTTTCGGATGTTTTGATTTGTAATTAAGGTATCTGGTGCTGGGAGTGGGTTTTTTGTACCATTTAGTAGTAATAGTTCCATCATTGTGTCTCATTACTGTCATATCAAGAAATGGAAGAGAATTTTGTTTCTCTATTTCAACAGTAAATTGTAATTTAACTTTATAGTTATTAAACGTAGTGTGTTTCATCTACTTTGTCTGCAGGTATTATTAGGAACAAATCATCCACATATTTTTTTAAGATTGTACATTGAAATGAAAGTAACGGTAACACAGTATCCAGTAGCCTATCCATTACTAAGTTTGCTACAATCGGGCTGAGTGATGAACCCATTGCAGTCCCCCATACCTGTTTGTAATATTTGTCTTTGTACTTAAAATAACCTTCTTTTAAACATAAGTTAATTAAATCAAAAAATTCTTTCATGGGTATTTTTGTTCTTTGTGATATGTGGGTCCATTATTCTTTTATAGCATCAAGTACTAATTCCAGGGGAATGTTTGTGAAAAGGGATACAACATCTAATGAAATAAATATATGACCTTCAGGTACTATTATTAAATTTAAAATAAACTAATTGAACAAGCTAAAACAAAATTTAAAATTTTCACAGGGTGCAATTTTATCACATTTTTTATAATTTTGACGATTGAAGAAAATTTTACACTATTTATTTATTAATTTTTTTAATTGTGACGTCCAAATGTGTGTTGTTAGTATGTTTTTCGGAAATTTAATGTGTTTTACTGTCTATATGTATAATTATTACAAATTTTAAAAATCACGTAAGTTTAAACTTTTATTCAATTTTTTGTAAAACTTTTTATAACAAATAAATACATTGTTAACAGCTCCTGATGAAGGCTAAGGAGTAGCCGAAACCGGTAGAGGCCGATTTTAATAAAAATTATTGACTGCTATCCAGGAAGTTTTTTATCACCTCACAATTTTTCCAGTCAAGAAGTCTTACTTTCATCAAACCCGCAGGATAATCGCACCCATCATAATCTCCAATTTCTGTAAACTTACAACACACTATGGGAAGTATTATTGCTAAAATTACTAGCGCCTACGGCACCCTAGCTAAGTACCATCTAAAACAAATACTTAAATGTAGTGATAAATTAACCTTCAGCTATAAATCAAAGAATTTTTTTATTACGATGCAAACAAAATGATGTAGTTCCAAAGCACATCAGTAATAATTTTAGATGTTTAAATCATATATTACTTAAAAATAATCCTTTTAAAAATCAGACAAACAATATAGTTAAAAATTTTCAAAAACAAACGCTTAATTTAGAAATTAAAATCACTTGTTGGCATATCAATAAGTTAGAAATAAAATATTACCACCACTATGAAATCTTACGACAAAATGTCAGTTATATACATTGGGCAAAAATCAAATTAATGTTACAAAAGGAGTTTGAGTTCTGTAGCAAAAAACATAAATCTACCCAAATTAACAAATTAAATAGAATCATCCAAAATAATAATAATAGCAATAACATATCAAAAGATTGGTTCATGAACTTGACATCAGTAAATTTCCCACCAGAAGTAACTGAAATGCTAGCACTTGGTCCAAAATTTAGTGTACCTCATTTGCCACAAGAAATACCCATTTTCAAATTAATTGCAGACACAGAATTAATTTTAAGTTCCACAGATGACAATGACGTACGTGAAACTGTCTGGGCGCAATTCACGAATATAGTAACCAATTTCTGCAAAAAATCAAATATAAACAATGACAATAGTACTTTAAATAAACAATATAATTTTACAAAATCCTTTTTACAGAATAATAAAGACATTTTAATTATTAAAGCAGATAAAACAAATAAAACTGTAGCCATATACGAAACAGACTATGACAATAAAATGAAAGAATTGCTAAATGACAGAAAAGTGTATCAACAAATAGAGGAAGACATTACTAAAAAAATACAAAATAAATGCAACAAAATGGTGAAATATCTGTATGACAAAAATTACATTGATCTGCCCACAAAAAAGAAAATTTCTAAAGATAATTCAATTCCTCCGAGAATATATGGATTAATAAAAGTTCACAAAGCTAATTACCCATTAAGACCGATTGTATCCGGTATAAATTCTCCCCTGGATGAAATGGCCAAGTTCCTTGCGTCTGATCTGAAAGGACTAGAAAAAGAAGAATATTACATCAGAAATTCTTTTGAATTCCAACAAAACATCACACAAATAATAGTACCTGAAGGTCATATATTTATTTCATTAGATGTTGTATCCCTTTTCACAAACATTCCCCTGGAATTAGTACTTGATGCTATAAAAGAAGAATGAACCCACATATCACAAAGAACAAAAATACCCATGAAAGAATTTTTTGATTTAATTAACTTATGTTTAAAAGAAGGTTATTTTAAGTACAAAGACAAATATTACAAACAGGTATGGGGGACTGCAATGGGTTCATCACTCAGCCCGATTGTAGCAAACTTAGTAATGGATAGGCTACTGGATACTGTGTTACCGTTACTTTCATTTCAATGTACAATCTTAAAAAAATATGTGGATGATTTGTTCCTAATAATACCTGCAGACAAAGTAGATGAAACACTCACTACGTTTAATAACTATAACGTTAATTTACAATTTACTGTTGAAATAGAGAAACAAAATTCTCTTCCATTTCTTGATATGACAGTAATGAGACACAATGATGGAACTATTACTACTAAATGGTACAAAAAACCCACTGCCAGAACCAGATACCTTAATTACAAATCAAAACATCCGAAAAATCAGTTAATTAATAACGCAACGAATCTTATACACAGAGCACTCAAACTAACCTCAAAATCACATCGGAAAGAGATATTAGAATATGTAACATATCTTCTTAAACAAAATGATTATCCGAAAGAAATTATTAATGGTGTCATGAATAAAATAAAAAATAAAACAGATCAAGATGAAAATAAAGATGATGCAAATAACCGTACAACAATAAATAATATAGACCCGGACAAAAAATATTTTCCGTACACATATGTAGATGGCCTAGCTTTAAATTTAAAAAAACTTTTTATGACAAATTTAAATATTACAATAGCATTCAAGCAAACCAAAACAATTGGTAATTTATTCAGTAAAACAAAAGCGCCAATTGACAATAAACAAAAATCAAACGTCATATACAAAATTCCCTGCTCCGAATGTAATGCACAATATACTGGACAAACTAAACGCTACCTACAAATAAGATTAGAAGAACACAAAAGAAATTGCCAAAATAATAACAATAACAAAGGAAAATGTGCCTTAGTTAATCATGCACAATCAACTGGCCACAGCTTTAACTTCGAAAACACAAAAATCTTAGACACTGAACACAATTTAAACAAAAGGCTAACACTTGAAATGTTACATATTAACAATGATAAAAATAACATTAACTTAAAAACAGATATAACTAACCTAAGCTCAATATACAATAACATAATAAAATATAATAATAAATACAAATAAAATACAATAATAAAATATAAAGTTAAAACAAATAAAATAAAATAACAAGAATAAGAAGATATACATAAAATTTAAACGTGGCGGTAATATTAAATTTAAAATAAACTAATTGAACAAGCTAAAACAAAATTTAAAATTTTCACAGGGTGCAATTTTATCACATTTTTTTATAATTTTGACGATTTAAGTGAATTTTACACTATTTATTTATTAATTTTTTTAATTGTGACGTCCAAATGTGTGTTGTTAGTATGTTTTTTGGAAATTTAATGTGTTTTACTGTCTATATGTATAATTATTACAAATTTTAAAAATCACGTAAGTTTAAACTTTCATACAATTTTTTATAAAACTTTTTATAACAAATAAATACATTGCTAACAGCTCCTGATGAAGGCTAAGGAGTAGCCGAAACCGGTAGAGGCCGATTTTAATAAAAATTATTGACTGCTATCCAGGAAGTTTTTTATGTCCAAAAGCATGTTTATGAATGTTTTAACAAAAATATCCATTTCAAAAATAGGTAAAATATGACTTTATTTTTGTAAAAAATCATATAAATATTTGCTTCCGCGCCCGAATTTTATGATTTTTCTTCATATTTTAGCTAAAAGAAAACATTGCTACAAGAAAATTGCTATTTAATTTGTGGTAGGTATTCTAGAATCCAGCCCATGTAGCTTACAATATACAACGTATTCATCAAAAATAGGTAAAATCTGACTTTACTTTTGTGAAAAATCATATAAATATTTGTTTCCGCGCCCGAATTTTATAATTTTTCATCATATTTTATCCATAGTATAGGTAAAAAAGCATGTTTATCAATGTTTTAACAAAAATATCCATTTGAAAAATGGGTAAAATCTGACTTTATTTTTGTAAAAAATCATATAAATATTTGCTTCCGCGCCCGAATTTTATGATTTTTCATCATAATTTAGGTAAAAGAAAACATTGCAACAAGAAAATTGCTATTTCAATTGTGGTAGGTATTTTAGAATCCAGCCCATGTAGCTTACAATATATAACGTATTCATCAAAAATAGGTAAAATCTGACTTTATTTTTGTAAAACATCATATAAATATTTGCTTTCGCGCCCGAATTTTATAATTTTTCATCATAATTTATCCATAGTATAGGTCCAAAAGCATGTTTATGAATGTTTTAACTTAATTATCCATTTCAAGAATAGGTAAATCTGATTTTATTTTTGTAAAAAATCATAAATATTTGCTTCTGCGCCCGAATTTTATGATTTTTCATTATAATTTAGGTAAAAGAAAACATTGCAACAAGAAAATTGCTATTTCAAGTGTGGTAGGTATTCTAGAATCCAGCCAATGAAGCTTACAATATACAACTTATTCATCAAAAATAGGAAAAACCTGACTTAATTTTTGTAAAAAATTATATAAATATTTGCTTCCGCGCCCGAATTTTATAATTTTTCATCATATTTTATCCATAGTATAGGTCCAAAAGAATGTTTATGAATGTTTTACCAAAAATATCCATTTCAAAAATAGGTAAAATCTGACATTATTTTTGTAAAAAATCATATAAATATTTGCTTCCGCGCCAGAATTTTATGATTTTTCATCATATTTTAGCTAAAAGAAATCATTGCTACAAGAAAATTGCTATTTTAATTGTGGTAGGTATTCTAGAATCCAGCCCATGTAGCTTATAATATACAACGTATTCATCAAAAATAGGAAAAATCTGACTTTATTTTTGTAAATAATCTTATATAAATATTTGCTTCCGCGCCCGAATTTTATAATTTTTCATCATATTTTATCCATAGTATAGGTCCAAAAGCATGTTTATGAATGTTTTAACAAAAATATCCATTTCAAAAATAGGTAAAATCTGACTTTATTTTTGTAAAAAATCATATAAATATTTGCTTCCGTGCCCGAATTTTATAATTTGTCATCATATTTTATCTATAATATAGGTCCAAAAGCATGTTTATGAATGTTTAACAAAAATATCCATTTCAAGAATAGGAAAATTTGATATTATTTTTGTAAAAAATCATATAAATATTTGCTTCCGCGCCCGAAATTTATGATTTTTTATCATAATTTAGGTAAAAGAAAACATTGCAACAAGAAAATTGCTATTTTACGTGTGGTAGATATTCTAGAATCCAGCCAATGAAGCTTACAATATACAACGTATTCATCAAAAATAGGTAAAATCTGACTTAATTTTTGTAAAAAATTATATAAATATTTGCTTCCGCGCCCGAATTTTATAATTTTTCATTATATTTTATCCATAGTATAGGTCCAAAAGCATGTTTATGAATGTTTTAACAAAAATATCCATTTCAAAAATAGGTAAAATCTGACTTTATTTTTGTAAAAAATCATATAAATATTTGCTTCCGCGTCAAGATTTTATGATTTTTCATCATATTTTAGCAAAAAGAAATCATTGCTACAAGAAAATTGCTATTTCTATTGTGGTAGGTATTCTAGAATCCAGCCCATGTAGCTTACAATATAGAACGTATTCATCAAAAATAGGTAAAATCTGACTTTATTTTTGTAAAAAATCTTATAAATATATGCTTCCGCGCCCGAATTTTATAATTTTTCATCATATTTTATCCATAGTACAGGTCCAAAAGCATGTTTATAAATGCTTAACAAAACTATCCATTTCAAGAATACGTAAATCTGACATTATTTTTGTAAAAAATCATATAAATATTTGCTTCCGCGTCCGAATTTTATAATTTTTCATCATATTTTAGCTAAAAGAAAACATAGCAACAAGAAAATTGCTATTTCAAGTGTGGTGGTATTCTAGAATCCAGCCAATGAAGCTTACACTATGCAAAGTATTCATCAAAAATAGGTATCATCTGACTTTATTTTTGTAAAAAATCATATAAATATTTGCTTCCGCGCCCGAATTTTATAATTTTTCATCATATTTTATCCATAGTATAGGTCCAAAAGCATGTTTATGAATGTTTTAACAAAAATATCCATTTCAAAAATAGGTAAAATCTGACTTTATTTTTGTAAAAAATCATATAAATATTTGCTTCTGCGCCCGAATTTTATGATTTTTCATTACAATTTAGGTAAAAGAAAACATTGCAACAAGAAAATTGCTATTTCAAGTGTGGTAGGTATTCTAGAATCCAGCCAATGAAGCTTACAATGTACAACGTATTCATCAAAAATAGGTAAAATCTGACTTAATTTTTGTAAAAATTATATAAATATTTGCTTCCGCGATCGAATATTATAATTTTTCATTATATTCTATCCATAGTATAGATCCAGAAGCATGTTTATGAATGTTTAAAAAAAATATCCAATTCAAAAATAGGTAAAATCTGACTTAATTTTTGTAAAAAATTATGTAAATATTAGCTTCCGCGCCCGAATTTTATAATATTTCATTATATTTTATACATAGTATAGGTCCAAAAACATGTTTATGAATGTTTTAACAAAAATATCCATTTCAAAAATAGGTAAAATCTGACTTTATTTTTGTAAAAAATCATATAAATATTTGCTTCCGCGACCGAATTTTATAATTTTTCATCATATTTTAGCTAAAAGAAAACATTGCAACAAGAAAATTGCTATTTCAAGTGTGGTAGGTATTCTAGAATCCAGCCCATGTAGCTTACAATATACAACGTATTCATTAAAAATAGGTAAAATCTGTCTTTATTTTTGTAAAAAATCATATACATATTTGCTTCCGCGCCCGAATTTTATAATTTTTTATCATATTTTATCCATAGTATAGGTGCAAAAGCATGTTTATGAATGTTTTAACAAAAATATCCATTTCAAAAATAGGTAAAATCTGACATTATTTTTGTAAAAAATCATATAAATATTTGCTTCCGCGCCCGAATTTTATGATTTTTTATCATATTTGAGTTAAAAGAAATCATAGCTACAAGAAAATTGCTATTATAAGGGTGGTGGTATTCTAAAATCCAGCCAATGAAGCTTACTATATTCAACGTATTCATCAAAAATGGGTAAAATCTGAATTTATTTTTGTAAAAAATTATATAAATATTTGCTTCCGCGACCGAATTTTATAATTTTTTATCATATTTTATTCATAGTATAGGTCCAAAAGGATGTTTATGAATGTATAAAAAAAAATATCCATTTCAATAATAGGTAAAATCTGACTTTATTTTTGTAAAAAATCATATAAATATTTTCTTCCGCGCCCGAATATTATAATTTTCATTATAGCTAAAAGAAAACATTGCAACAAGAAAATTGCTATTATAAGTGTGGTGGTATTCTAGAATCCAGCCAATGAAGCTTACAATATGCAACGTATTCATCAAAAATAGGTAAAATCTGACTTTATTTTTGTAAAAGATCATATAAATATTTGCTTCCGCGACCGAATTTTATAATTTTTTATCATATTTTAGCTAAAAAAAAACATTGCAACAAGAAAATTGCTATTTCAATTGTGGTAGGTATTCTAGAATCCAGCCCATGTAGCTTACAATATACAACGTATTCATCAAAAATAGGTAAAATCTGACTTAATTTTTGTAAAAAATCATATAAATATTTGCTTCCGCGCCCGAATTTTATAATTTTTTATCATATTTTATCCATAGTATAGGTCCAAAAGCATGTTTATGAATGTTTTAACAAAAATTTCCGTTTCAAGAATAGGTAAAATCTTACTTTTTTTTTTAAAAAATCATATAAATATTTGCTTCCGCGCCCGAATTTTATGATTTTTCATCATAATTTTGGTAAAAGAAAACATTGCAATAAGAAAATTGCTATTTCAAGTGTGGTAGGTACTCTAGAATCCAGCCAATGAAGCTTACAATATTCAACGTATTCATCAAAAATGGGTAAAATCTGAATTTATTTTTGTAAAAAATTATATAAATATTTGCTTCCGCGACCGAATTTTATAATTTTTTATCATATTTTATTCATAGTATAGGTCCAAAAGGATGTTTATGAATGTATAAAAAAAATATCCATTTCAATAATAGGTAAAATCTGACTTTATTTTTGTAAAAAATCATATAAATATTTTCTTCCGCGCCCGAATATTATAATTTTCATTATAGCTAAAAGAAAACATTGCAACAAGAAAATTGCTATTATAAGTGTGGTGGTATTCTAGAATCCAGCCAATGAAGCTTACAATATGCAACGTATTCATCAAAAATAGGTAAAATCTGACTTTATTTTTGTAAAAGATCATATAAATATTTGCTTCCGCGACCGAATTTTATAATTTTTTATCATATTTTAGCTAAAAAAAAACATTGCAACAAGAAAATTGCTATTTCAATTGTGGTAGGTATTCTAGAATCCAGCCCATGTAGCTTACAATATACAACGTATTCATCAAAAATAGGTAAAATCTGACTTAATTTTTGTAAAAAATCATATAAATATTTGCTTCCGCGCCCGAATTTTATAATTTTTTATCATATTTTATCCATAGTATAGGTCCAAAAGCATGTTTATGAATGTTTTAACAAAAATTTCCATTTCAAGAATAGGTAAAATCTTACTTTTTTTTTAAAAAAATCATATAAATATTTGCTTCCGCGCCCGAATTTTATGATTTTTCATCATAATTTTGGTAAAAGAAAACATTGCAATAAGAAAATTGCTATTTCAAGTGTGGTAGGTACTCTAGAATCCAGCCAATGAAGCTTACAATATACAACGTATTCATCAAAAATAGGTAAAATCTGACTTAATTTTTGTAAAAAATTATATAAATATTTGCTTCCGCGCCCGAATTTTATAATTTTCATCATATATTAGCTAAAAGAAAACATTGCAACAAGAAAATTGCTATTATAAGTTTAGTGGTATTCTAGAATCCAGCTAATGAAGCTTATAATATGCAACGTATTCATCAAAAATACGTAAAATCTGACTTTATTTTTGTAAAAAATTATATAAATATTTGCTTCCGCGACCGAATTTTATAATTTTTTATCATATTTTAGCTAAAAGAAAACATTGCAATAAGAAAATTGCTATTTCAAGTGTGGTAGGTATTCTAGAATCCAGCCCATGTAGCTTACAATATACAACGTATTCATTAAAAATTGGTAAAATCTGATTTTAATTTTGTAAAAAATCATATAAACATATGCTTCCGCGCCCGAAATTTATAATTTTTCATCATATTTTATCCGTAGTATAGGTCCAAAAGCATGTTTATGAATGTTTTAACAAAAATATCCATTTCAAAAATAGGTAAAATCTGACTTTATTTTTGTAAAAAATCATATAAATATTTGCTTCTGCGCCCGAATTTTATGATTTTATATCATATTTTAGCTAAAAGAACACAATGCTACAAGAAATATGCTATTTCAATTGTGGTAGGTATTCTAGAATCCAGCCCATGTAGCTTACAATATACAACGTATTCATTAAAAATAGGTAAAATCTGTCTTTATTTTTGTAAAAAATCATGTACGTATTTGCTTCCGCGCCCGAATTTTATAATTTTTTATCATATTTTATCCATAGTATAGGTGCAAAAGCATGTTTATGAATGTTTTAACAAAAATATCCATTTCAAATATAGGTAAAATCTGACATTATTTTTGTAAAAAATCATATAAATATTTGCTTCCGCGCCCGAATTTTATAATTTTTCATCATATATTATCCATAGTATAGAGTCAAAAGCATGTTTATGTAAGTTTAACAAAAATATCCATTTCAAGAATAGGTAAATCTGACTGTATTTTTGTAAAAAATCATAAATATTTGCTTCCGCGACCAAATTTTATGATTTTTCATCATATATTAGCTAAAAGAAAACATTGCAACAAGAAAATTGCTAATATAAGTGTGGTGGTATTCTAGAATCCAGCCAATGAAGCTTACAATATGCAACGTATTCATCAAAAATGGGTAAAATCTGAATTTATTTTTGTAAAAAATTATATAAATATTTGCTTCCGCGACCGAATTTTATAATTTTTTATCATATTTTATCCATAGTATAGGTCCAAAAGGATGTTTATGAATGTTTAAAAAAAATATCCATTTCAATAATAGGTAAAATCTGACTTTATTTTTGTAAAAAATCATATAAATATTTGCTTCCGCGCCCGAATATTATAATTTTTATTATATTTTAGCTAAAAGAAAACATTGCAACAAGAAAATTGCTATTATAAGTGTGGTGGTATTCTAGAATCCAGCCAATGAAGCTTACAATATGCAACGTATTCATCAAAAATAGGTAAAATCTGACTTTATTTTTGTAAAAGATCATATAAATATTTGCTTCCGCGACCGAATTTTATAATTTTTTATCATATTTTAGCTAAAAGAAAACATTGCAACAAGAAAATTGCTATTTCAAGTGTGGTAGGTATTCTAGAATCCAGCCCATGTAGCTTACAATATACAACGTATTCATTAAAAATAGGTAAAATCTGTCTTTATTTTTGTAAAAAATCATATACATATTTGCTTCCGCGCCCGAATTTTATAATTTTTTATCATATTTTATCCATAGTATAGGTGCAAAAGCATGTTTATGAATGTTTTAACAAAAATATTCATTTCAAAAATAGGTAAAATCTGACATTATTTTTGTAAAAAATCATATAAATATTTGCTTCCGCGCCCGAATTTTATAATTTTTCATCATATATTATCCATAGTATAGGGTCAAAAGCATGTTTATGAAAGTTTAAGAAAAATATCCATTTTAAGAATAGGTAAATCTGACTTTATTTTTGTAAAAAATCATAAATATTTGCTTCCGCGCCCAAATTTTATGATTTTTCATGATATATTAGCTAAAAGAAAACATTGCAACAAGAAAATTGCTAATATAAGTGTGGTGGTATTCTAGAATCCAGCCAATGAAGCTTACAATATGCAACGTATTCATCAAAAATGGGTAAAATCTGAATTTATTTTTGTAAAAAATTATATAAATATTTGCTTCCGCGACCGAATTTTATAATTTTTTATCATATTTTATCCATAGTATAGGTCCAAAAGGATGTTTATGAATGTTTAAAAAAAATATCCATTTCAATAACAGGTAAAATCTGACTTTATTTTTGTAAAAAATCATATAAATATTTGCTTCCGCGCCCGAATATTATAATTTTCATTATATTTTAGCTAAAAGAAAACATTGCAACAAGAAAATTGCTATTATAAGTGTGGTGGTATTCTAGAATCCAGCCAATGAAGCTTACAATATGCAACGTATTCATCAAAAATAGGTAAAATCTGACTTTATTTTTGTAAAAGATCATATAAATATTTGCTTCCGCGACCGAATTTTATAAAGTTTTATCATATTTTAGCTAAAAAAAAACATTGCAACAAGAAAATTGCTATTTTAATTGTGGTAGGTATTCTAGAATCCAGCCCATGTAGCTTACAATATACAACGTATTCATCAAAAATAGGTAAAATCTGACTTTATTTTTGTAAAAAATCATATAAATATTTGCTTCCGCGCCCGAATTTTATAATTTTTTATCATATTTTATCCATAGTATAGGTCCAAAAGCATGTTTATGAATGTTTTAACAAAAATATCCATTTCAAGATTAGGTAAAATCTTACTTTTTTTTTTTTTAAATCATATAAATATTTGCTTCCGCGCCCGAATTTTATGATTTTTCATCATAATTTTGGTAAAAGAAAACATTGCAATAAGAAAATTGCTATTTCAAGTGTGGTAGGTACTGTAGAATCCAGCCAATGAAGCTTACAATATACAACGTATA